>OY282644.1:102082248-102100292 GCA_958299015.1 Tetanocera ferruginea
TATGTACAAATTTTAGCGAAAAATTGTCATGTGGGTACAATATTATTACTATAATTAATAACATATTTGCAAACACTAAATATAGTTTCTTTAGAACGAAAATCTAGATACATTAAGTTATATATTATGATTTTTTTTTTAAATAGCTGTGTTTAAGATATAATAGTTATAATCAGGCTTTTTTTGTATAGTTATAGTAATTTATTAATTGGCTGTGCGGTAATCAGTCAGTTTTGAAGTAAGGCAATGTCATATAATAGAAAAATAAATATTTAAAGTTCCATAGCCTATCGATCGATCACATAATCAACAACTGATCACAAAATAGTCCAAATATGTTTAAGTTGCCGTTAACGCCATGACATGGACCGAAAAAATCAAGCCCTCAGTAGAAAAAAATAATTTTAATTCTGCCAAGCAGACAGGCAGGGCAAGATACACATAGATTCGCAAATTGATGTCATACCTTAAAAACATATATATATATATATATATAAATGTGTATATAGAAATACATATGAATGTAATGTATTTAATGTATATGTTTATAACGTAAGATAAGTCATGCAAAAAAGTCTTAAAGCATTCTTAAGAGCAATCGATCATCACTTAGGAAGCTCGACTCATGCATGAGGTAGACATGCATGAAATTCCAAGCATGATGTGTTCTTTTAGGTTTTTTTTGTTTTTGGTTGATCAATCAAGCTTCAACAATTATTATTTGTTTAATGAAGTTCTTAAGTCTTAAGTTCTTATTTTAATTGGCAACACTTGCAATTTATTTTTGTTTTTATTTTTAACCATTTTTGTTCTACATAGACTTATCATTCATTAATCATCATTGTTATATGTTCATTTTTTATAAGCTTGTTTTTAATTATTTTTTTTTGTAAATTAAATATGGTAAAGATACTTAAAAGCTGTTTTGATTATCATTATTAATCTCACAAATTAATAAGATTAAGTCAAAACAGCGTAAACAAAACCACAATAATTTTTTTATTGAAAAAAAAAAGGCCAAGAAAAAGTAGCTTGAACAAATGAGATATTAAATGTCACACTCCTTAACAATCAGAGCAATCTAGAGAAACACAACAATGCAGCGTAATTAGCAGACTAATGACATAATTTCAAGCCTACTTTTTCATGCTAAAAATATATAGCAAATCATTAGAAAAAAGACCACCAACACAGACCGCGAAAAAAAGCCGTAAAGCCGTTGTAATGAACTCAAAAGTGTTGCGTTTAAAAGCGGAAATCTGTTTTGTTTTTTGTTGTTGATTACTTGTTGAAATCCTAAGCTTAGTAACAGTGCGTTTGTTTGATATGTGTGTGTGCATTTTTGCAACAACCGTTCACATGTTGATGTATTTTTTCAATACTTTTTCTGTCAATGCTGCTTACACAACAGCAACAAATGATCAGTGCATTAAGTACGGAATCGAGTATATATATATTTTTTTTTTAAACAAAAAGCTTGTTAAAGTCTGTACAATGAGAGTTAAGCAGCCTTCTTCATTGAACATAGTTAAATATAAAGCAACCTTGAGCTGGTACTTTATAGGCTTGAACTCTATGGAATACTAAAATTTAACGACTTTAGCTGCTGCCACATAAATAGTGCGTAGAGCACTTAAAAATCCTAATGAGCCAAGAATATATCAATAAGACATGTTTTGTACAAATCAACAACATAACTAACAACAAGTAAAAACATATAAGCCATTAAGCTATTTGTAATGAAGGTAGCGGTATTATTTTTAGTGTTTTTTGAACAACTTATTTTTAACATTATTGCAATTGTGCGTGTATTCAGCCTTTTTTTGTAACAATCGGCTTTTAATTTATTTGTTCGTTAAAGCCCTACCTTGCCGTCATTGCGATAATCATCTGCAAGTCAATGACGTATTTTAAACAATTTATTTAATTCATTAGCAAAGCCTAAAATTAAGCTGCACACGTGTGACAGGAATTGACAATGAAGTTTATATTTTTTGGTTTTGTAAATTCTTTATTTAAACAATACGCAAAGTCTTATAAACCACCACATTTCTGAGAAAATGAAAACAAAAACACTTTCGTATTACAAATTATTGTAAATTATTACAATTGCTTTCGTATATATTTTTTTTTGCAACTCTTGCTTTCATCATAACTCACTACAAGACAAGAGGTGTGTCACAGAACAAGAAAATTCATTAACTTTGTTTGAGTTTTTTAAAAAAAAAAACTGCAACATGTTTGATGAAATTTATTGCTTAGAAATTTTAAGGTTTGATTTCTTTCATTTCTAATTAAAGCGAACACAAATAATACGCTCTAAATTTGAGTTTTTAAGGAGCGTTCGTGTCTTAAGTCTTTTGTTTTACAGTCTTGTAAGGCTTTAAGGCATATTTTAAATAGCACATCTTTTCACTAAAGATGTCTAATTTGTTTGCAGGAAATCATTAACTTAACAAGAATATAATAAAATAATTGAGATAGTGGATAAATGATAAACACATGACGTCAGCAGCAAATGTTAAAGCAATCCATTAACATAAACATTTATTGTAATGCCAATAACAAAGGCAAATTATTTCAAATATTGTAAGTGCTTGCTGGCTGCCAAATAAGCAGCAATAAGACTTGTAAAACATGTTAATTTTTATAAGTGTTAAACGCAAAATAAAAACAATAAACAAGATTGGGGGGGAAAAAAACTATAATGCTTGTACACTAGACCGTACCACCTACTATGCAAAAAAAAAAAAGTGCGCCGTAAACCAGCGAATATGACGCCTTGTCCTTGTGCAAGACAATTACGAAAAAATATTTTTTTTTTGACCGAACGTAGGGTTGGCGCATTGACATATTTCTTCATATCTCTGGTGTTTACAGTCAGATTTTAAAGTTTGGTACAACAATGTTTTTGTCTCAAGAAGATCAATATGACCTTTTTAAAAGTCATTGACCTCAGGTGTACCGTTCTAGTACTTACCCTCCAGATCTCAGTTCCTACCATCCTAATGTGCCATCCTTATATCAAAAAAATAAAGCTCTTAAAATATCATTAATCTTTTGCCCAGGAAGTATATCGAAATTTCTAGCAGAACTATTTTTAAAAATTTTTTGAAAATTTTTTTGCCGAACGTAGGGTACCCTTTTTTCATTTTCATCATATCTTCGGTATTAAAAGTCTGATCATATTGAATGACATATCGATGTTTTTGTTTAAAATAGACCAATTATTTTTATTCCAAAATAAAAAAAAATATTCCTACAAGTCCTTGGAAGGTCTTAAATTGATTTTGAGGAACTTTAAAGCTCGTAAAGAGCTCTAAAAGAGGTTTCAACACTAGTTTTGTTGTGATTTTCTAAATGTACAATGTATTATTATTTTCACAGCCACATCAAAATATCAATTTCAATTATCAAATTTAAGTTGAAAATTGCGTCTATCTAATATTTATTTAAAACAAGAGTTTTATAGAGTTTGATCATTTTCAATAAAAATCGAACAAAAAACATTTAAAAAAAAAATGACTTTTATTACGAGTGACTTAAATAATACCAAATTTCCAACGGTGTATGATGTTATACATTTTTTATTGTATCTGCGGCATAACAGTGATAAAAGTCGAAAGTTGGATGTTTTTCAACAAGAAGCCATAAGATATTCAACTGGCAGTTCGTCCTTTTATAAAAAACAATGCGTACTTCTCGCACCCGGAGTATATTTTGTTAAGACCAGCAAGAATCATTGCAATATTCAATGCGCGACCACTACGTTCGGTCAAAAAAAAAAAAAAAAATTTTTTTTTCGTAATTGTCTTGCACAAATGCGTCATATTCGCTGGTTTACGGCGCACTTTGTTTTTGAGGTACGCTCTATTGTACACATTTGTTTGCTGTAATAAACATGATTTATTCATTTTTTTTTATTTTCATTTTATAAAGTAAGTCTCTCGGTTAGTAATCATATCGTATCTTATTTAATGTTATTTCCGCCTTTTATGAGCATCACACATCAAACCATACAAGTGAAAACCACATAAATTCCCTTTTCTAGGCAATTTTAAAGAAAATAACTACAAGTTTATTTTTTTCATTCATCACATTTCAATATTGGCTCTAATGAACTAGCACTTGTTTTGGAAAAAGATGATTTTTGCTTAGATCAAAAGAGTCGTTTGTTTGCTGTTGATTGTTGTTCCTTTTCTCAAATAACACTGTGCGGTAAATTTAGCAGGACGTTATAATTTAAGTACCCAGTCAAAGAAGACGTATGTAGGCATTCAAAATCAAAAAGGTTGCTGAAGTTAGCTAAATATTTTCTTATGACCATTCAAAGTTTTTGAGCTTCAAGTGAATTTTTAAAAATTTTTTGATCGAAAAAGATAATCCGAAGAATTGGTAAGATTTTTGAAATAAATCTATTTATTGGCTACTGGAACAAAGCTATCTTTCTGCAGGCATCGCCAATCAATACTGAAAAAGCTATTCATTGGCAATGATGCGAAAAGTTCTGTAAACAGTCCTAGCGCACAACAAACTATAAATGAAACGCCGACTTCACTGAAGGCACTTCAACTTGGGTGAATTCGCTTATGTTTACAACAACCCAAATATTCTGTTGATTCTGTTGACGACACACACAAAATATATCTCATACGAAATATTGCAAATTCGAATTTTGGAGTTACTGAAGATATCCATCAGTAAAAATAACTTCGAAAATCTTTTTTGAGTGTTTACAAGTCAGCTGAAAGCACTGACATCACGTTTGCCACACCATTTTCATTTTAACATTGCATGCCATTGAAAAGAAGTTTACCCAGAATTGCTGCAAAAGAACTCTCTTGGAAAGCTTTGAGTCACAGTTCGCATCATTGTTTTCAGCTTTGCTTACCTCTAAGAGAAATTTTGAGAACGAAAGAAGGAGATGGATAGAACATAGAACAGAAAGAGAAAACTTTTAAGCTCTCTTGAAAAAGCTTTTAAGGATCTTCTATGAAATGCTGGCATTAGCAGATTGTTCGTGCACAAAAAAATAAGTGCTGACTTTTTGGTCCACAGGCAAGCTGCTTACATGCTGGTGCCTTGGTTATGAACTGCATTTATAAAAACGGTGATTTTGTTCTCATAAAATACCAGAACAAAAATAAGGAGTTTAGGTATGCTGGCGTGTGTTCATCTGGTTTTGTCGAAGGACAAGGATAGATCTTAGTGACCTTTCTGAAGATATGTGGTAACAATGGAACTCATTTTAAATTAGACCACAACGATGTCACAGATGTTCAAATGGAAACAAATCTTAAAAAACCACCTGTGCCAAATTGGGTTCATAAGCCATTGAAACTATTTCAAAAGTAGTTTTTAGTGTTTATGAAATTTGTTGCGTTTTTTTCTTTAAAAAGATAATATAGTTTTTTGTGAAATATTGTTCTTATAATGAAGTTATAGATTTTTTTTTCATTATTTCATTATTTTTTATTTATTTCATTAACTGAAAGCACTTTTTTCTTTTTATTGAAAAAGAAGCATGCAATTTAGTCAACAACATTGTCGGTAGTAGCACATGAAAAAATTTATAGCAACACAGAGAGAAAAAATGGGCTTAAATCCGGCTCAAAGCATTCGTAGCTGAACTCAGCTCAATAGAGCTCAAAACCATCTCAAAACATTCTATTCACGTTCGCATGCTTAGAAAAATTTTAACTGGAATATAAAAAGTCGGTCGCTGTTATTTTAAAACACTGTTAGTTTGAATGACTCGCGTTTAAGTTAACAGTTTTCTTTGTTGAATGAATTTTGCAAAGTGTTTTTGTTAAAATCAACTGTTTAAATATTTTGGTCTTCCTTAAGCAATAGTTTTTAAAAGTGTTTTGATATATTTATCTTATCATTATCAATATCTCGGTGGAAGTGTGCTAGACTGTCATGCAGTGAACGTGGGTTCGTATCCTAGCTGTGAAAGTAACAAAAATTTTAATTTAATTACTGATATTCTAATTCTGTTTCATTAACTGTTTGGTCAAAAAAAAAACCTTCAAAATAAGTTTGCTTTCAATCTTGAAAATAAAAAAATGTACATTTAATTTTTATTTAAAAAATAATATTTAAAAAAAATTCTGGTACTTGCAAGAGTTTTGTCAACAGGTAAGGAAGATGTTGACTTTTGCATCATTTGCAGGTCAAAAGTTTGGAAGACTTTTACGTCAAAAGTTTGGACGGCTCACAACATCTTTTTTTCGGGCTTCAAGAAAATTATTAAAATTTTTAAATTTAAAAAAAAATGTGATCGCAGGATGTTAGGCATTTGAATAAGCTAAAAAAAAGAAAAAAAAGAAACAATTTCATTACTATCGTAAGTGTAGACGTAGAATTCCTTTGAAAGGCTCAACCACGTTATGCGTAAGCATACAAAAGCTACAGAACAAAAGAACGTACTTCCTCAGCAATATATTGAGTTGTCCAAGTTCTGCGTAAGCAATTTTTCGTTCAGTTTCTCAATTTTCGTTTACTTTTCAAAACTTGAGAGTGAGCACCCGACACCGTATATTGTTAAGCAGAAAAGGGTTGCAACCTGTGTTGCCGGAATAAATTTATTTTTATATCCAAAATAAAAAATAAAAATAGCCACAATGTAAAAAAAAATAGCAAAAAAATTAATTAATTGTATTAGAAAAAAACATTCATAACTTTTTTAACTAACTAGTTCTTTGTAGTGACCGTGGCATGCAGGTTAAGTGTGTGGCTTAGCATGCTCGGAGCCCGGGTTCGATCCCCAGCCGCGGTGAAAAGTTTTTTTTCAATAAAAAATTTTTCTGATCGGTCATCATCTCTCTGCAGACAATGGCAAACCTCAGAGAGTTAATAATGCCATGTAAAGCTTCTTGAGAACATGAGCCGTTCGGAGTCGGCATTAAACATGTAGGTCCAGTTCTCGGTCAATTGTGTGCAAACATTTAATAACACACACAACAAAATTGATCATAAGAAGCTCGGTCAAAGTCCTTTCAAGGGCTGAAATAGCCAATTTGTTTTTTTTTTATTTTTTTTTTAGTTTTTTGTAGAACATAGTACCGTTTTTTACTGGAAACAAGTTTACAAACATGCTTGTTTTTAAATATGTTATAAAAAATTATAAGTTAAGAATATAAGAGCATATTTTAAACATTTTAAGGGCATATATCCTTTAAATAGACGGACCTTTAAAATAGAAGGACCTTAGCTCATTTATTTTTTACTTGATAAGAGTAGAAAAACATCATAAAAAAATAGGTTTGCATTTTCGGAAGTAAAAAAAGTATTAAATTTTTTTTTTAGCTTTGAACCAAGGATTTCTGGTTTCAAACCTATGCAGTCAAGTCTGCCTTGGTTCAGAAATCGGATATAGATAAGTTGGTGAGAAAGTGAAATCCAGTGAAACAAGTGAAGAATGTTTTATGTATGGCGGAGTTCTATATCAACATTCTTTTCCATGCTAACTTCCTTAATTTTACTTTTGAAAACAAACCACAATTACTTTCAATGATCAAAGTTATATACATTGTTGCATGCTCTAATGTGGCACAAGATTCTAAATGTCACATGTCAAACTATTGAATATTCTTGCGCTCGGCTGCACGATTAGCATCACTGGCAGGTCGTGTTCAAATGAAGCGAGAATTCACTCTCGCTTACAAATTTTAAATCATTTCCCTGAATCATTTGGAAGACGATTGGCAGAGAAGTGGATTTTGCGATGCACCAGTGATTCATCCCAAGATGGATTTTTCAAAAATGTTCAAAATCTATCATGGTAATCAGGAAGCAGGCTCTGAAAAATCGTTAAAATTATTCAAAAAGTTAATCTAGTATAGTTTCAAAGCAACGTCGCATTATATCGAAACAAAATAAAAACAAATTCACAAAATTTCATTGAATTCGGACAGAACAACGATGCTTCGGAACAAATTGCTGATGACTCTTAAATGGACTTCGTTTGCCACCCTTTCCGGCGAATTTCTTATAACTCCTCTCGGTGGTTCATTGGCGAATCGTACCGGCGCACATTGGGAAAATTGGCCTCATTTTGAGGACAAAAGTCAATATTTCAACTTGCTTGAATCTTTCTATTTTTGGTTTTATCTAGCAGGGAATACTCCAAAGCATAAAAACGTAAGCTCTGTTTTTAGATAATGAATTTTACCACTGCTACGGTATATCCCAAACATGTTGTTTCGAAATGAGTTAAAGATTTGTTTTTTTATGTAGTTTTTTATATCGTGTTCAAATGGATGTACCTCAAAATCTAACAGCAACTTAAGATAATTAAAAAATGGAAAAAACTAGTTATGGTTTGTTTAATAATAAATCAATAAATAATTTCTCTTAAAGTTAATGTTTCTGATAGAAAGTGAATTAATTATAAGTGACCTTGACGAGAAATTGTGTAATTTTAAAAGAAAACTTTAGTTAGAGTTTATAAAAAAAGTTCAAGAGAATGCAAGAAAACCTCATCATACATCGATTAAGCAATAATTTATGTGTTATTGCCAAAACATCTCCTCATATTGCGATTTTGTGCAATATTAAAAAAAAAATAATTTTTCTAATCTTAAAATTACAACATTTAATGAACTTTTTACCGCCTATCTGTAGAAATAGTGGGCGTGGCAAGTCAATTTTTGTATTGGAAGCTTACTTATTCGAGCCCAAGTGCTGGATCAAAATTCAAGCTGATAATTCAACTCTATACCTAAATATAGCCGAGTAAAAAAAAAATAGCCAAATGAAAAATAAAATCGCCAAATAGCCAAAACTGATGACGAGCAAAAAAAAATAGCCACATTTGGCTATAAATAGCCAAAACGGCAACACTGGTTGCAACCTGTTAAATAAATAATTAAAATTTTGATTTTAAACACAAATGTTCCGAAATTATTATTAAAAATCAGTAAAAAATATATGTTTTAGATAGGATTAATTTATTAAGCGAGGTTTGTATTGAAATTGACCGCTATTTTCAATCATAAAGCATGAATGAATTTACCAAAAACTTTTTGTAATTTGAGTTGGCAATCTTTTTCGACAAAAACAAATTATTTTTTATTTGTCATTTCATTCGAATCGATTTATATTGAAATTTTTTTCTAAGGTCACAGGTGGGTCATTGGCACTTTTATGGGTTGCATGGAACATTTGGGCCAAAATGGATGATTCTTTAATATGACTTTAATAATAACTTAAAAGATAACTTTAATATAACTAAAACGCGCAATATTAAAGTCTAAAATTAAATTTTTACAAATCGCAATGGCTTAAACATATCCAGCCATAGAATCATCCATTTTGGTCAAACTGTTCCATGGAACCCATAAATGTGCCAATGACCCACCTGTGACCTCAGATAATCCCACTGCATACGATTGGCCATAGAATCATCCATTTTGGTCAAACTGTTCCATGGAACCCATGAATGTGCCAATGACCCACCTGTGACCTCAGATTATCTCACTGCATCCGATTGGCCATAGAATCATCCATTTTGATCCAAATGTTCCATGACCCATAAAAGTGCCAATGACCCATCTGTGACCTCAGATAATCCCACTTCATCCGATTGGCCATAGGATCATCCATTTTGGTCCAAATGTAGTTGAGTTTCGTGTTTCAAAACACGATCTACACGGAGTTCGAACTTCCGTGAACACGTGTAGTTCGAAACACGTAGTTGAGCTGAAGCTCTAATACGAACCAATCAGTTCGTGTAACATAAAAACAATACAAGCATAATCAACGAAACAAAAACAAAGAAAGCAACAGGTGATGATCGACTTTCTTATATAAAAACAAGCATTTTTCTTCTTATATTTTACTATTTTGTGACTTTAATATAATAGTGAAATTAGATATTCATTCAGCGCAGGATATATCTGATATTTTAGTATATAAATTATCTTTGAACGATAAGTATTAAAGGCTGTAAGTATACCCTAAAGTATTAGCCAAAAACGTTGCATCACCTTCAAAAAATCTGTTAAATCGACCCGTCAAAAATATTAACTTTTAAAGAAGTTATCGTCCAAAAACAAAATCTGTATACCCTTCCATAATCCGGACAACCTTGCTAATCTGGACAAGCCTAAAACTATATGTGTCCGGATTATCGAAGTTGTACTGTACCTTTATTTATGCACGGGTGTGTTAAATTTTTGATAAACAATCACATTAGGGCTTGATAACAAGTATATTCTGGTTTCTGGTATCTCAGAATGACTCCCAAAATTAATTGGTTTGGAATTATTTTCAGTTTAAATTTCTCTCCGTAAAGTATTTGTTGTTTTTGTTTTTGGCTGTTTTTAAAATGATTAAATTTAACGTGATAAAAACAATGTTTTTGATATTTGCTGGAGTGCAACTTTTGTGTATCTCTTGTATCCAGGCTGAATTTTTTTTTTGTGTTGTGAGCACACATACCTTCTGATAAAAGTTGAGTTTTTTGAAAAACGGCTTAAGCAGTGAGATATGGAAAACCCGTTTCAATTTTGAAAAAAAATATTATCTATAAAAAATTATACTTACTATAATAATAACTTTATTATAATAATAATAACTTTTTCTCCGAATCCAAACATTGAAAATTATAAACGTCACACAAAAACAACGTCCACACTCAGATCAGAAAAATTTTGGATTTGTTTTTTTATTTTCTTCCTTAAAATCGTAATTCCACAGATTTCTTCATAAATAACTTCATAAGTCATAGACAATAAGTTTTCATTACAGAGGCCATGATATAAGAAATGATATAAGTTCAAGTAAAATAAAGGTTTTTTGTCACTGTATGAAAAGGGTCATAGTCCTTAAATAAAAAAAAAAAATTGGGATAAAATCACATTGGGTTATGTCAGGGTAACTTAAAAAAATTGTCTCATAATGAACTGGTCAGAATTTACACAACAATTCTTAAGCAAGAATATAATTAGAAATATCTACCAAAAGGGTTTTCTAAAATGATTGAAAGGATATGAAAATACAAAAGTTTTTTCTGTTAACAGTTTGGGAAAAAGATAAATCGATAAATAAATGGACTAATTATGAAAATTAATTAAAATCTAGAAAAATAACTCAAAATTAGTTCATATTTTTTAGTCTAAGTTTTTTTTAGCTAAAACTGTTTTATATCAGCATTATTAATTTTTACATCATAATATTTTGTCCAATAGTTTATTTTATTAATAATATTTTTTATTCTTTTGTATTCAAGTGCTTCTTTAAAAGCAGGAATTTAAGAAACGGTTTGATTCAAAATTTATTTTCAACTAATTCAAGACTGACCACTGACAAATATTAATATTTCTTTTATTTTAATCACAGTTCATGCATGTGTACATCGTTTAAGTAATTAAAATAAATTGACATCATCAAGTTTTTAATTAATTTTAGTTAAATTATGTGAATTAAGCTCGTCATCTTTTCCATTGACACCGCAGTGATGTTACGCAAATATTATTAAATATATTTGCTGGTGCTTTTATAGTGAAATGTTTATTTTTATTGATTAATTTTGGTCATTAAACTTATAATCACCCAATTAAAACGTTTTCCCATACTTTGTTGTGTATAAAAATAACCTTATTTTATTGTTTTTATTCCACACAATAACATGTGTTCGTTGCTTAAGTCTTTCGTTTTGTTATAAGAAAATGTTGCTGCAACATGTTGTCGCTTGTATAACTGACCGGTAGAGTGTGTTGCCAGCTAAAAATAAAATTAAAATAAAAGTTGTTTGATTTGTTGTGACGTTGGTGTTGTTTGTTGTTGTTTTTGTGGTTGTTGTTGCTGCTGTTATGGTTGCACGTTTTATTTCTCATTTCTCTGACGCAAAAGCACTGCAAGTGTGCCTCACGATTCTTATCAACCAACGGTGTCTTCTTTTAGTGTTTTGTCTTTGTTGTTGTTTCTATTGTTGTTACTCTTTGCGCTCATATTCTCAACATCTTGTTTGCTGTTGCAAAAATTATAGTTATTGTAAACAAACAAGCAAAACAAAATAAGAAATAAAAATACGCCAAAACACAAATAAAATAAGGCTGCAAAATGAATGAAACATAACAAAACAAAACAGGCAAAGACGAAGACATCGTGTTAAAGCGGAGACGTTCAACGCGTTTAGTTTAGCTCGTGTCTCCAACGTGTTTGTCACGCTTTGTTGCTGTGATCGCGCCTCGTTCGTTCTGTGCATATATTTAAGCATTAAAAACATTAAGAATAAAATAAAAAAAAATAAAGAAAATCATATAAAAACAACGTGATTTTAACAAAGTAAATAATATGTTTAAGAGCAAAAAATAATTAATAATAAGACTTATTAATAATTAATAATAAAACAGAAAATAATTATTAAATAATGCTTTGCTAAAAATTATTATATTATTAAAACTTTAAAACGGAGTAAAAACAAAGTGTTACTTTTTACAAAAACTAAAATTTTCTTTGACAATTACAACATATGCCCGCCAGTGTAATATAAACTTCAACAATAGGAAATGCCAAAAAAAAAAGCTGCCACCAGTTAGCCAGCCACAGCATATAATTAAATATTTATTAATTGAAAAATAAAACGCTTTAGCGCTTGTGTCTTAAGTCTTTTGTTTTGCTGGTGTTCAAATTGATTTTTTAATGCAAACATACAATTTACTTATCAAAGAAAAAGTTACTTCAAAATACATTGTTTTCTTAAATTGTTATGATGCTGCTTTATATAACTGCTTATTTTTTACATCCGCAAAACCTTAAAACTTAAAAAGGACACAACATTAAAAACTGCCGCAAATAATGTTCGATTGTTATGGGTTTGCTTAATTTTTCAATCCGGTTAAATACACCAAATACGTTGCCCTGTCGGCCACTGAACTTTCATTTAGTATTCATCAAAGAATGTTTACAAATTTCATTGAGTTGAATGCTGAATCTGATTAAGCTGATGGTGCTCATTCCATTCTGATTGGTTAAGCCGATAAGCTGGCTGATATTTTTTTTGTATTGAATTAAGTTATTTTAGAACATTCTCTGAGCTAACATCATTCAGAATCAAGTATCATTTGTGTGTAAAAAATTTTTGCCATCAATCATAAGATTAATTGACTGAATATAGCTTGTATTTGATTTGAGTGCACATAGTAATTAATAATAATTAATAATTAATAATGAATAAATAATTTTAAAAACATTGAAATTTTGTTATGGATTTAAAAATAAAATTTAAAAGATTAAAGATTTTGGCACGCTTATTTAAGTATTAAGTAGGCTTAGAAAAAAAACCTGAACGGAGACAATGGAACCTTAAATATAAAGGTATATATAAATGGTATAATTGGATAAATGGTATTCCAATTTTTTTCGACAAGCACCCCAATGAGCCAAAGACCAGTGGTGCCTGCTGGCTATGGCCCTTGGTCCTGTCATGTCATTACGGTATCTTAATAGCAGCTCACGAGATCTTGAGTCGAAGGTAGGTCACAGTTTTTGGCTCGACCAAACTGTGGTATAGGTTAGTAGTTTTTCCCATCTTCTACTGGCCATGACAAAGTAACAAGAGTGAATCCTTTCCTTCACTGTGCTCAAAGGAACAGCGACTGGTTATTTTCTTACGGTTTCAGGGGAAGAAACTAGCCTGGCTAGTTCATTTGCCCTTTCATTATCATAAATGTTCCTTTGGCCGGGCACTCACATTATGGTGATGTCCAGCTGATGACTTAACCGAGTCAGCTTCTTTTTGCATTGCCCTGACTTAGTTTAGAGTTGGCTTTTAAAGAATATAGAGCTTTAATAGCGTCTTGGCTGTCTGAAAAATTAGCTGCGTTACAGTTGCACATTGTTTACTTTCTTCAGTGCTGGCTATCAGAGTAGTGCCCCCTATGTTCTTCGTGAGATCTGAGAGATCCTTACTCTAAATGAACTCAACAGAAGAATTAAGTTATTCCACTGTCGAAATATGGGTGTACGTTATTTGAAGAAGTTTTGGTCGAGCCACTCGGGCAGAAGCAGTCGTAGAGGATTGAAATAATCTTTGGAAATATGTTTTCAAAATCACACGCTACTATTCCTATAAGAAAATCCTTGAAAGTTCATGGTTGTATGAATGCCCTAAGATGACGCAAAGGACTACGGTTGGAGTAAAGTTGGACGTATATCCGTAGTGTATTCATATCCCTAACTATTAACACTCGTTCCATAAGCGTGAAGATCATTCCTTCTTGCTTTTTCGACCACCCTAGAGGCCTGACGATAAGAGTGTTGAGCCTATTAAACATTTCAGCTATAAGAAACCAATTCATTTTGTGTATTCTTCTACAGATCTACTAGGAAGCCGTAGACTAACTTATGATGCGATATTTTTTTTCAAATTCTTGGAAGAAACCTATGGAAGACAACTCCTATAACTACTTTATCGTACGAAACACACAACTACATTTTCCCAATAGAGGGTAGGGCAAACTAGCTTGAGAGTTCGCTGATTTCTAAAAGCCATAATAGATGTTTTTAGATTTTACAAAGATAATGTAAAACAAGAATGTACTACATCTAAACAGCTTATCAACATACCCAGAAATGTCGACACAACTTCCTTTAAGTGTGACAATAAAGCTATCGACAACTCCAGAAAATATAAGTGGTCAGAGAAAACCCACTTGAGGGCATTCTTTGCATGCAATAACGTTCAAGGTAGTATCGTTCTTTGTTTTTTAATGAATTTATAGCTAATCTCAAAAATAAGGACGAATAAAATATTGTATCAACCAAGCGTAAAGTAGAAACATAATCTACGAAGAATTGTAAGCAAATTTCCCAACGAAACCATAAGCTTGAAATGAATCCCTAAGCATAGGAAATATATTGACAGAGCAAGTTGCAAGTGGCATAGCTAGTATATCCATGCTCGGCATGAGCGTTTTCACCGAGCGAGCTCATTGGCCGTACAATTTTCAGACGAGAGACACTTGAAGACTGCTGCTGATCTAAGGAACACTTCTTGAAGGGATTTTATAGCAGCTTGGCTGTCCGAAAAAATGTAGATATCCCGAGTTGATACCTCATTGTACTTCTGTTTGCCTAAAAAATACTGCAAAGATCTGGCAGTCTAAAGGAGGTTTTAATATCTATATCCGTAGAAAAGACGCTAATCCCATCGAGACCTCGTCATCAAGTTTTGAGCCATCCGAAAAAAATATTAGCTTATTGGATCACCTCTCTTGTTTGTATCATTGAATGAGAGCCTAGCTCAAAAGAGGGCTTGGCAATAACGTTATCAGTGCTGAAAGGAACTGATTTCTCGTGACCAAGAATAGAATAAAGACATGCATGAGTGAAAATATTTCTAAGATGGATAGCCGTTTCCTGCACCACCTTTTTCCCCAACTATATCAAGGGGTGTTTTGAGGATTTACCCACAACCCACGGCTATTAGCCCAATTTTTATGATGGAGCGTGTTGACCCGATTAGCTCAGAGAGTGTATTTGAAAACTCTGCCTGTGAACAACTAAGTTCCATAGCAAAAGAGAGTGTCTCCTCTAACGAATCTTCTAAACTTTGAGTCCCATAGATATGCACTGAAAGATGTTTTTAGTGCCCTAGACTTAGTAGGTACAAATGTTTACATATACATATAATTCGCCCGGGTCTAGATCAAAAAATTGAAATTTATACAAGGTCATGTTTAACCTATAAGAATAAAATTTTATTTGAAAGTATTTTATATAAACACTAAAATGTATACCAAAAATAAACGACATCCTTCCACGGACACATCTACCTCCCATACAACTAGAAAAATTAAATCAGTTTCAAGTGGCTTATATTTATACAATACAATACAAATTGGACATTTCAGCCCTTGAAAGGACTTTGACCGAGCTTCTTATGATCAATTGTGTTGTGTGTGTTATTAAATGTTTGCACACAATTGACCGAGAACTGGACCTACATGTTTTATGCCGGACTCCGAACGGCTAAAGTTCATGTTCTCAAGAAGCTTTACATGGCATTATTTACTCTCTGAAGTTTGCCATTGCTTGCAGAGAGGTGGTGACCGATCAGAAAAATTTTTTATTGAATAAAATTTTTCGCCGCGGCTGGGGATCGAACCCGGGCTCCGAGCATGCTGAGCCACACACTTAACCTGCATGCCACGGTCACCACGGTCACCACGGGCTTATATTTAAGTTACAGAAATATAATTGGTTATAAATGCACTTTTTATGAAAACTAAGCTGTGTAAAAATAAAATGGGCGTCATTCGTCCTAAGATATGCCCATCTTCCATACAACCCACAATAGGGAAAACACCATAAAGAGATTTATATGTGAGTTACAGGAACAAAACTGTTTAAATATTTCGTCAAAACTATGATGTGTACAAATTATGAGCTTCAAGCGCCAACGGACACGCCTATCCCATACAACATACAAAAGTGATCTATAAACATCCCAACAAACAAAATGATTCACTTGTGATAACGTTTATGAATTGCTTTCTCGTTCATTTCATTCAATAGCAATTATCATATACAATTCATTTATAATATCGTGAACGGGAGAAATTCCTCCTTCATTAACGAATCGTTCAAACTGACAAAAGCAATTCGTGAACGAGTCGCCAAATCTTAGAAAATTAATTCATTAAAGAATGTTCCTATTTCAAATAAGCAATTCGTTAACAAATCTTCCAATTTAATAGAAGCAATACTTAAACAAATCACCAAAGTTCAAAAAGCAAAAAAAAAAAAAAAATCTGGAAGTTTTATATATATTTGCCCGTCAACTCTTCTCAACTCATCAACCGTCAACTTATCTCGATTTTAAACACAATTTAATGTTAAAATCGACATTCATCATAATTTTATTGAAATTTTTTGAAATGTTTTGATGTTTTTTGAAACAAAGCAAAAATAAATTTTTTGAAATGTTTTTGATATTCAAAGTTTTAGAAATTTTACTTAAGTGTCCTTCAAGTAAGTCGCTTTTAATCTCAGTTTAAATTTTAAAACAAAGTATTTCGGCTATTTAACAAAGCAATTTTAAACGGTGCTTCCTTTAAGCATCCAGCCAAAATCTGATACAGACAAAACCAAACTATTCGAAAATAATACGAAAAAACTATTTACAAGCGATTCGTCAACGAATCACCCCTCGCCACAATGTTTATTGGGATGTTTATATTTGAGCTATACCAATAAAACTTGGTACGTGTGTATGTTACATTAAAACTAGATGTAGGGTTTCTTTACTTGTTTTTATTTAGTACTAGCGGATGTAACCCGGTGTTACTCGGGGTTGTGCCTCGAGCACAAAAAGAGGACGATTTTCAAAACTGCTCTGATTTTAACATTCTTTAAATTATCGTTTTTTAAATTATCGTTTTTTGGGGTTTTGCGCCCTCCTTCCGTCGAAAGTGTTTAGTCAAATTTCCATAAAACTGTACCTGCCAGACGCGGCTAAAACAAAAAAATGACATTTTCAACGTCTCGATCTGACGTCAGGTTTATGAGGAAAATGGGCACCCACACTCAGAAAAAAAACACATACAATCTTTCTCCGGTGAAAAATTTCTCTATTTTCGATAACAGCAATATTCTCTTTTCAAATAAAATTTTCTTCAATTAGAATAAATTTTCACATTTTCAAAGAAATATTTCTTCACTTCCAGGAAATGGAAATATTTCAATGTCTCTTATAATGACAAATATATTTCTCGCACAAAAAAATTCTCATTTAAAGAGAAAAATTTATAGAAAATGAAAAATTTTTCCTGTGTTTTGATAAAAAATTCACTATGAGAAGTATTTTCTTTAATAAAACAAAGTTTTTCTTAAAAATAAAGAGTCTTTTTCTCTAAAATCGAATTATTTTTATATATTTCTCTTTTTCATAGAAGGTTTTTATCATTTTTAGGATCGCATTTAGAGAAAAGCATTCTCTGGAGCAAGGTCAATACCATTTTTCAGTAAATATGATGCCATTTTTATCATATTCCGATAAACTTTTTTCTGAGTGCTTTCTTTTTTTTCGTTTA